>CM053791.1:674496065-674501065 GCA_028749045.1 Cupressus sempervirens | reverse complement strand
TGTTAGTTGATTTGTATGTAATTCAATGTTAAGGGATCCTTAAAGAATGTAATCTCTTATGTATGTTATGTTTACTTTTAGATGGACATTGCTATTGCTTCCGTTATTGTGTATAAGTTATATGTGGTATTTACTTTCATGTGTAAAAAAAAAAAAAAAAGACCAAACTTAGCAAAATTCTAGGTTAATTCTTTGGATTCCTTGGCAGGGCATTACATTTGGTATTAGAGCCTAAGTTTCTACATTGGGAGCTCTGGGTATTTTGGAACAACTAGAACTTTGAACTATTAAGTGTATCTTTTCTAACTTGAAAAAACTAGGTGAACTGAAATTGAAATAGAACTTGAACTACTACTTGTATATTTTTTTTTCATACTTCAACACTTAGCTTTCAAATTGAAAATTTTACTTAAACCTAATCATAGGGTTGAACTTAGTCTATTACAACATGTGTCTTTTGATTGTTATAGTACTTTGTACTATTGTAGGATGGTATCTGGGACTAGGTCTTCTGTTAGAGGCCATGGTAGAGGCTGTGGTCGTGGTAGAGCTATCAGTGTGCATGAGTCTGCCCATGGGAAATATGCTCATGAAGAGAGCAGAGGAGAGCATGCTAGTAAGTAGCAAGAAGAGAGCCATAGAGAGGACCAAGCTGAGTCTGAAGAGGTTGATTTGAGACAAATGATGTAGACTATTCTTGATCATCTACCTCTTGTTCAAGATCAACCCAAAGCACATCAGACAGAACAAGAGCATAGACTTAGGTCTAGGAGCCCTCAGAAGGATCGTCAGAGGTCCATTGTGTCCACTCAAATGAAGGATCTTTCAGGATTCAAGGTCAAGCCTTTCAATGGGCAAGGTTCTGGTTATGTGGCTGAACAATGGCTTATTTCCCTTGATAGGATTTTTGCCATGTAGGATTTCAATAGCAATGTTAAGGTAAGATTTACGATCACCAATTTGGAGAATTGAGGAGAAGAAGCTGGGAATTGATATGAGTAGTGTCACTTGGGAGCTATTCTTAGAGAGTTTCCATGAATGATTCTTACCAGAGGAATGGAAGCAACAAAGGGCAAATGAGTTTCATTATCTCAAGCAGTACACTATGTCAGTGACCGAGTATGAGCATAAGTTTTATGAGCTCATGTCTTTTTTAGGATTTAACAAAAATTCAGCTCAGTTGACACCACTTTATTAGGGGTTTGGATAACCGTATAATTGGGGGTGTTAAGGTATTTGATCTGAAAACCCTCAAGGATGTGGTACATCAAGCTATCCTTGTTGAGAAAAGTGTCAACCTTGGTCAAGGAGGCTTTGTAAGAGCACCAACAGCATCAGGGTCTAAAGGCAACTACAATTTAGGTGGTAACAAGAAGCCTTCTTTTTTTAATGGGAAATAGTATTAGCAGTAGTCTTAGCTTACGCTTACACAGAAGGGATCAAATTCTCAAGCTCAAGGTGGTGGCAGAGGTTCTAACTCCAAGAACAACCACAATACTCAATGCAATAAACAAAAACAACCCAATCAGCCAGCTCAGAGCAATCAGTCTTTTGTTAGCATGAACAACTATCAGCAAACAAATGCACCACCTATGGTGAAAGGATCTGGCAAAAATACATAATGTTTTTCATGTGGACATATTGGACATTATGCAGCTCAGTGTCCACAATGAGCACCTAAGTTTTTAGGACCTAGGCCTACACTTTCAGAGCCTACAGTTGGTGATGTGATTAGAGCTCATAGAGTATTTGCAGTAGTAGATCATGTTGGGCCCATTTTCCGTTGCACCAAAAGCCATGACTGTTAGTGAACATGGAACACCACATAATTAACCACTTGTGGTCAAGGGAGCGCATCGCATCACCCAACAATCTCCCCCTCGACGCGCATACCAGGTGCTTACGCGGGTCAGGAAGGTACCGAGGAGATTTGAACCCATGACCAGGCCAAAACCAAGCTCTGATACCAATTGTTGGGCCCATTTTCTGTTGCACCAAAAGCCATGACTGTTAGTGAACATGGAACACCACATAATTAACCACCTGTGGGCAGGGGAGAGCGTCGCATCACCCAACAGATCATCATCAGGCATATCATCAGGGAACAGTGGTTGAGACCACATGTACTATTTAAGGTATATCTCTTTCAGTATTGTTTGACTCAGGAGCTACAGATTCATTTATTTCACCATCTATAGTTTCTAAGTGTAAGTTGGATGCGGTAAAGCAAGATTATGGTTGGCAAGTGGAACTAGCCTCAGATATTAAGGTCTCCACAGATTTTGTAGTTCATAAGTGTGGGCTTAGTTTAGGAGGTTTTGATATTGCAGTTGATCTTCGAGTCATACGCCTTGGTTCCTATGATGTGGTTTTGGGTATGGACTAGCTTGGATCTCATAGAGCCAGTATAGATTGCAAGAAGAAGATTATAATGTGCCAAGATGACCAAGGGAATGATGTGAAGATAGTTGGGATACCAAGGCCTATATCTCTGTAGATGATTTATGCAATGCAAATGAAGCAGAGTTTTCATAAGGGATGTCAGATATTTGTTGTTATGGTAAATGATCTTGATGAGGAAGATCCCATGAGGAAGACTTTAGATCACCCGATTTTACAGGAGTACATAGATGTCTTTCCAAGTGAGATTTCAAGCATGCCTCCAAAGAGGGACATCGATTTCAGTATTGATCTAATTCCTAGAGTGAAGCCTATCTCTAAAGCTCCTTATCGTATGACTACATAAGAATTGGGTGAGTTACATCTTCAGCTAGAGTAACTTTTGGCCAAAGGGAGCATTCGACCTAGTGTATCACCATGGGGAGCTCCAGTGCTCTTTGTGAAGAAGAAAGATGACTCTTTGCACCTTTTTATTGACTACAGACAGTTGAATAAGGTGACTATTAAGAATAGGTATCCTTTGCCTAGGATTGATGACTTATTTGATTAGATCAAGGGAGCTACAGTATTCTCCAAGATTGACCTTAAGTCAGGATACCACCAGCTTCGCATTAAGGAAGTTGATATTCACAAGACAACTTTTTGAACTCGCTATGGGCATTATGAGTTCACAATGGTACCTTTTGGGTTGACAAATGCTGCATCGATTTTCATGAGTTTGATGAATGGTGTTTTTCGATCATATCTTGATAGGTTTGTACTTGTGTTTCTTGATGACATATTGATATATTCTAAGTCTCAGAAGGAGCATGAGGAACACTTGCGATTGGTTTTACAGTGTTTAAGAGATAATTAGCTTTATGCTAATGCAGCTAAGTGTGAATTCTTCAAATCAGAGATTTAGTATTTAGGGCATGTCATTTCAGGTGATGGTATTTCAGTGGATCCTGCAAAGATTCAAGTGATAATAGATTGGCCTACACCAACTAATGTGTCAGAGATTCATAGTTTCATGGGCCTAGCTAGTTATTATCGCATATTTGTCCAAAACTTATCTAAGATAGCACATCCTATCACTTCTCTTCAGAGGAAAGGAAAGAAGTTTGTGTGGACAGAGAAATGTGAGGAAACATTTCAGAAGCTCAAGGAGCTTTTGACCAATGCACTGATCTTAGTAGTACCTAATTTAGAAGGTGATTTCATGGTGTGTACATATGCTTTTCTTGAAGGGATTGGGGCAGTGTTGATGCAGAATGGATGGGTGATTGTGTATGAATCACACAAGCTCAAGGATCATGAGCTAAATTATCCTACGCATGATCTTGAGTTAGCAACAGTAGTTCATGCTTTGACAAGGTGGAGACATTGCTTGTTGGGACATAGAAGTGAGCTACATAGTGATCATCGTAGTCTTCAATACATTTTCACTCAGCCTAATTTGAATGCTCACGAGAGACGATGGATGGAATTTCTATGCGAGTATGATTTTGAGGTTAAATACATTCAAGGAAAGGAGAATGTGGTGGAAGATGCTTTGAGTCATTGGAGACATGTGATATCATCTATGACTCTTAGTGTGGATTTGAGGAGTCAGATTCTTCAGGCACTTCCTACAGATTCTTGCTATTAAGAAGTGTGCAGAGAGATAGATTCAAGAAGACCTTTGGAACGTAGGTTTATAGGCTACGTTTAAGAGTCAAATGGTCTTCTGAGAAATTTGGAGAGGATTTATGTGCCATTACTGGATGAGCTTCACACCTTGATTTTAGCAGAGGCACATCGTACACCTTACTTGGCACATCCAGGTGTCAAGAAGATGCATGCTAATTTGAGATGTTTGTTCTTTTGGTCTAGGATGAAGTGAGACATTGCTGATTATGTAGCTAGGTGTCTTGAGTGTCAGAGAGTTAAGGCAGAACACTAGCACGTGGCTGGACTTTTGCAGCCAAATCTCATTCCTTCATGGAAGTGGGACATCATCTCTATGGACTTCATAGTAGGATTACCTATGACTATTCATTGTCATGATGCTATCATGGTCATCGTTGATCAGTTGACTAAGGTGGCACATTTTTCACCAATTAGGTCTTCCTACACAGCAGCTTCTATAGCTAATGTCTTCATGCGTGACATTGTGAGATTACATGGTATTCCCCGAAAGATCATTTCTGATAGGGATCCTGTATTTACATCCGCATTTTGGGCATTGCTGTAGAATGAGCTTGGAGCGCAATTAAATTTTAGTTTGGCATATCATCTAGAGATAGATGGTCAAATAGAGAGGGTGAATCAAGTTTTGGAAGATATGTTACAGATGTATGTGATGGATAGGCAGACACATTGGGAGGACTATCTCTACTTAGTGGAGTTTGCTTACAACAACGGGTATCATAGTTCTATTGGCATGGCACCATTTATGCCATTATATTGACATCCTTTTCATACACCCTTGAGTTGGGACAGTCTTGAGGATCACATCCTGTTGGGTCCTGAGATGCTTCGTGATATGGAGCAATAGGTAGTGTGTATTCGTGAGCACTTGACTACGACACAGGATATGCAAAAAAAGTATGCTGATGCACATAGGATAGATAAGCAAT